>UELW01000164.1:0-28977 GCA_900490495.1 Danionella dracula
AGCAGAGAGAGAGCGCGAGCTGCGCGGCAGCGCGCGCGCGCGCGAGCAGGAAGCGAAAGAGCAGCGCGCAGCGCGAGCGGCGCGCGCGGAAGCGCGCGCGCAGAGCGGTCGCGGCAGCAGCGCGCGAGCGCGCGCGCGAGAAGCGCGCGACGCGCCAGCACGAGAGCGAGAGGAGAAGAGACGAGAGCGGCGAGGAGTAGACGAGAAAGAGTACGAGGGAAGAAAGAGCGCAGCTAGAGCGCGCAGAAGAGAGAGCGACGCGATCGCGAGAGAGAGTAAACATCGAGAGAGAATAGAGAGATCGCTCGAGAGCGAGAGCGCGGAGGGAAGAGCGAGAGCGAGAGCGAGGAGGAAGAAGCGCGAGAGCAAAATGTAGCAGCTCGCGCTCAGAGACAGCTAGCAGCGCTAGCGATCGATTCATCCGATCTCTCATCTCTCTCTCTCTCTCTCTCTCATCTCTCTCTCTCTCTCTCCATCTCTCTCTCTCTCTCTCTCTCTCAGTGAGTGAGCAGGAGGGAAGCACCCACACATCTTTCTCCTGATGATGTTTACCTTCTGTATTTATTTATTTTTCCATGAGGCTCTCGGAGGTGGAACCAATGAGCCCTGAGAAAAGAGCGCTCGCATCACAAAGACTCGCCCCGTCTGTCTTTCATCGCTCCGTTGTTGAACAGCAGCAGCTGTTCGGAGGACTGCAACACCGAGAACTCGTCTGTAACCATCACAAACAGAGGCACATTTATTATCTATTCTACAACATTACGTAATCAAGTGAAAAAGAATGTCCCAAAGTCATCCGTCGTACACGTGTTTGCTGTGCTGGCTCTTTGAGTTAAACACTTTTCTTTTACTTTTAATTTTAAACCAACAATGAAAATAAATAGAAAGTAAATCGGAGATAGCAGTGAAAGCTCCGGAAAGGCACGAGAAACCCGAAGCTCTTTTACATTTAAAGAGGCATGCTCACCAAAATGTTTGGTTTTTAAATATCTAGATAATTTGGTATGTATTTATACACCACTCTTCAAGGGGCAGATGTGACGATCTATAATAAATCTCCATGTGAGTGTTTTGATCTAAATTTTCAAAGGCACTCTATGATTTATTATACATCTTAAGAAAGGGAGCTTGGGATGCCCCCTTTAATTAGCTCCCAGAGAAAACTCACTCCGGGAAGCAAAGACGATGAGTTTACGCAGGAACAGAATTCCTCCGAACTATAACCACATCGTTTCTTTTAGTTGTCTGCGTTTAGTGCTGAGCAATCAATGTGCTCACGATCCAAAAGTGCCCTTCTTGATATCAATTAATAAATGTATATTGTATAAATAACAAGATTTTTTTTTTGTTTTATGAAACATGTTTTTGTGTTACATGTGGTACATAATTCATAGTTCATAACATCTTGCTGAGCAACAGTTTGACCCTAAATTAGCAATAGACATGCTAAATAATTGATGTTTCGAGCCCCTTTTATGTTTGAGCACCTGTCCCTCAGAAGGTCTCTGCTCACGCGTTAGCTTTGGCAGGAACACGTACACGTTTTTATTTCTAACCGAACCACACTTTTAAGAACAGTAAAGTCTCCCTAAAGCAGCTTTAAACTGACGGAACATTCTGATCTTCGTAAAACGGTCCGGGTGACAGGAAACGAACCTCTTTCATTAGATCCCTCGTTCACGGGTTTCCTGCTAAACCAGCTAGAATCGAGCAGAGAGCGCTTGGACGGATGAGTTTGTGTTCCGGCGGAGGAGAGGACGGACGGATTGCTGCCAGCAGACGAGTGAGTTTCTGCTCGCTGGACCTTGAAGTGCAGGAGCTTATTCTTCACCTTCAAAACAACTGAATGTGTCCAGAGTCCAAACGCTTCCCGAAGGGACCGTGTGGTACCCACGATGCATCATTCTCTCTCTCTCTCATGAGCGCCGGTTGTCAGACGGTGTGAGACGAGCGCTGTGCGACCTCAGCGGTGTAATTGCCTGTTTCAGTATCGCCAAAGATCACATCTTTTCAAGCTTGTTAAGCAATCGTTTGAAAGAACTTGCTATTTTTGTTCAGAGCAAACGCTCAGAGAAGATAATCACTGCAGTGGTTCTGTGTCTGGGATTCTTCGCTGACAGAGAGAGTGCTCGGAAAGCTTGAGACCATTTCTTTAAAGCCATTTTAACACAAGCGAATTTGGTTCTTGACGGTATAATTGTAAACCTGTAACAATACAAGTTTATATTTCTGAATGTATTTCACTCCTCCCCCTCCACCCGTTGCTGCGCAGAGATGTGTTTAGCTCTTTCGTAAAAACACTTTTGGTGAAAGTAAAGAAGTGCAATATGTGTTTTTCTTTGTCAGGAGCGTCCTCCGGTGATCTCGTGTAAGAGTTTTGAACAATACTGCCACCAACAAGTTCTCCAACATTATTAGGATTGCTGTTATGAGATCAATTAGGAGATCTTTATTTATTTAGTTTAAAATAATACACTTACACTTTGTTCTGGAGTTGGATCACATAGAGTACAGATCCAAGTTTCAGTCTTAACTTCATTGTGGATCCTGTTTTGTTCTGAGCCTCATTCAGAGATCGTCTAAACATCTCAAACAAACAAACAAACACAACCTCCATAAATGAACATTATCCTCTCAGCCCTTAAAGGTTTCCATGACGTGAGTAAGTGTGTGGATTTGTTTTTTTGTTTATCTCCCAAAACATCTCAGACCTTGGAAGCCAGGGCTCTTCTCGAGGGAAAAGGTGATATATTGTGTTTACGGCCGGATATGGAGGGGAGGAGTTTATGTTAAAAGAACTCTGCTTGCGATTCTGTTTCTGAGGAGCAGCTTCTGCGTTCCAGTCGCGAGGTTAGAAGGTCGATGAGACAGAGAGGGAAAACAGCCGAGAGCACGCGGAGCTTCTCTCCATTACACTCCAACAGAGAAACTCTCGCACTCTGCAACCTTCAACACGCAGGAAAGCCAAGGATGCTGGGAGCCATTTTTTAGGGTCGCAACAATGCAATCTATTTGTGAGTTTCACTCTGCTAGCCTCATCCAGGTTTATGAACGCAGCAACAGTTAGCTTCATGCTGAGAAGATTTACAGAAGAGAGAGACACTTCCTGGTTCCGGCCTCAGCTCTGCGTCGATGTTGTTCACGGCGCATTCATTGATGGACTTTAATCTTGCATTATACAAAAGTGTTACAGAATTTTCAGATTTAATCTTTAAAATGGAAGCAATTTGTTCTTTTCACTGCCAGCTGCAGTTGCTAAGCAACAAGGTCAGTCCTCTAAAGGCTGTTGCGTCCCATTTCTTAAATCTTCTGTTTGGCCTTCACAGAATTTGAAGGATGATTTCTCTGAATTGGGACGTTGCTAATAACTTAATTTATCTTGCACCCTGTATTTGGACAGTTTTCAGGGACTGTTTTCACTAATAACTAATTAATAATTTATTCACAAATGTCAAGGTGAAACAGTAAAACTAAATGATGAGGGGATGGTAAGGTATCGACAGAGATCCTCTGTGACTCTCCCCTACCTTCATCTCCTGCTGGTGCTGGCGAAAGCACTGGTGGCCAACTGGAAACCATAAAGGAATCCTCACTGATATGTAAATTTTTTGGGGTGAGAATGGGATTTTAAAAAGTTTAACAAATATTTTCTCGGCAGAGTAAAGGGGATATTAGGAATTATACGGGCTTTATTTAAAATTCAAGTTTCTTTACTTTATTTTGGTCACCGTGGATGTTGTCAGATGCTTCAGAAATCTGTTCTCAATCTTTCACTGTGCGCTTGCAGTCAGAAGAGCGCTGCGGTCCCACTGCGGCAGGATTTCACTCCGATGCGGACGCTGCGCTTCAACTCACCGACCGAAGAGAGGCAGAACACCTTCAGATGCAAACATTCTGCCTTTCACTCATCTCATCACTCGGGATAAACAGCTTTTAGACGGAATTTCATCTGTGCTAGATTTCTCCATCACAGAAGAAGAAGACAAAAGTGGCTGCTTGAAGTGGATTTTTATAAACAAATGTAATGTATGTTACATTATAACATGAGCACTAACGTGTCCTTACACAGCAGCCAAAAAAACTGTTCGTTGTCAAGAAACGCGAGTCGTTTTATTTTTCATGCAGTGTGTGAAGCTGCTGTGATTGGTTCCTTTGTTCACTTGACTGAAGTTACCTGACTCACCACTTGATGGCGATAGTGGCACACGATGCTCTCTTGAGATGAAAAAAGGGGGAAAGAAAAAGAGTGGAGCGATGATGAAAATGATAAAAATGAATATGAATTTGAAAATGATAAAAATGTCTGTGTTTTTGTGTTCCATTCACTGATGCAAAAGCATATTTTATTGTGAAAAAGTGCTTTAAAAGCAACGCAAAAGCGATGTCTTGTAATATCTGAGAGGATAAAGTATCGTGCAGTCACTCGTGCTATATCAGAGGAGCTAGATGTGCAGAACTTGTGCAGTTTTCTGTGCAAGTGCGTTCATGTTTCTATTATTACTCTGTAAACTCTCGCTTCATCTAGCGTCGAGGAGAGAAGCTCCCTCGTCTCTCTTTTCTTTTCTTTTTTCCATGCAGTGCAGAAAAAAAAATTAATAAAGGAGCGAGAGCTGCTGCTATACATTTGCCAGATAACGAACAGTTTGGGGTTATATTTACAGATCAGAAAATGCTCTTCTTCTAAATAAACGAGTCTCACGCACAAAGTAAGGTGTTGCTGCCTCACCGTCTGGCTTGGGTTCACCAAAGCGCCATCTAGTGTTCAGGAGAGGGTCTGTGCCCTCATTTTTGAGATGACGCAGAGCTGCTCTGTAGCGCAGTCGCTTCATAGCGGTGTAAAGGTCTGTAAACATCCCACAGTTAAAGCCTGGAGTAAAAGTAAGGCCTCTCGGTGTTAAAGGGCTTGCAGGGGTCACTTCCACCATTAAGCCGTTAACACCCATTTATCCGGGTCCCTTTCTTCCTCCAGTCATAAACATGCTAGTAAACACAAGCGCATCGCCTCAGGCTGGCTGCACTCTCACAAAGACAGTTAATGGTGCAGAAAATTAAAAGGGAACACGCAATATATGAGCCGCTCCAATCTCTAACACAAACCTCTCCGCTCGATTCGTCTCTGCGTGTGTTAGAGAGAGAAAGCATGCTGAAACGAAACGGTTGAAGGTGGCGCTGTTCGTGTGAGGCCTTCAGAAGCGCATTCTCTCATTGCAGACACTCCTCTACAAGTGTTCCGTTCGCTTACAACGAGCGCTGGAGGTGAAACCTCTCTTTGTGTTTGTAATGGAAGACTCTTCGTGGGATCCGTTGTGAGACACCGGAGCGGATAATAGTGCTAGCTGTACTTTTGCCTGTTCTTGTGAAATGGATGCTAAAGGCAAAATGTTTTTTTTATTTATTGAAGTGTTTCTTCTGTTTAGTAAAAGCAGACTTTTACTGTAAAACCTGCAAGAGATCCTTCGATGACTCCAAGCAGTGTGACAAAAAGAAATGGAATTGTATTTCTGAAAAAGTACTCTACACAGAAAAATGATCTCTAATCAGAGCGCACTTCATCCTGCTCTGGATAGAGAACAGAAAACATGCAAAATATCGAAACAAATTGCCATTTTTACTGAAAACTTGCCAAAAAATATTGATATTTACAATACAAAAGTCACAATGTAGTTATTTTATTGTTTCTTAATGTAAAAAAAGTTTTTAAGGAGACTTGTGTCCTAAAAAAACAAGACATTAAATACAAAAGAGAGAGTGATATAAGAAAAAAAATAGAGAGATAATAGAGGACAAGAAAGAGTGATAAGAGAGATAAAAGAGAGGAATGGGAGAGAAAGAAAAAGAGAGGAGAAAATAGATAAATGGATTGAAGAGAAAAGATGAGTAAATAGACGAAGGCATGGAAGAGAAAAGGGAGAGAGTGATATGAGAAAAAAGAAATCAGAGAGGGATTTGAGAGAAAAGGGGAGACGTGAGGAGAAAAGAGAGAGAGAAAAGAAAGGGAGTATCACACACACACACAGACCTTTGAAAGCACACTCTACGTTTCTTTCGGCTTCTCTGCGAGCGCCGTCCCTCAGCGAGTCAAAGCTGACGCTGGCAGGGATTTGATGCTTTTTATTCTTGCCGACGACATTAGTAGAAGAAACATTCTACTAAAGTGTTCAGCTTTAGCTCTTGATTCCGCCGCGCTTTGAGACCGATGTAAAAGACTGCGCTGAAGCTTGTTTAAATATGAAAGCTACATCTGCTGTAGAGCTCTGATGCTAACTGACAGGCTCTCGGTGCTCCTGTGCTGATGATTACTGAGGCGAGACTGAGCGTGAGTGACACCGTGTCCTGCTGCCAACATCTGCTGCCCCGCTCACTACGACAGGAAGTGACTCGTGCACCTGCTGCCCCGCTCACTACGACAGGAAGTGACTCGTGCACCTGCTGCCCGCTCCTACGAAGGCCTCACTACGACAGGAAGTGACTCGTGCACCTGCTGCCCCGCTCACTACGACAGGAAGTGACTCGTGCACCTGCTGCCCCGCTCACTACGACAGGAAGTGACTCGTGCACCTGCTGCCCCGCTCACTACGACAGGAAGTGACTCGTGCACCTGCTGCCCCACTCACTACGACAGGAAGTGACTCGTGCACCTGCTGCCCCGCTCACTACGACAGGAAGTGACTCGTGCACCTGCTGCCCCGCTCACTACGACAGGAAGTGACTCGTGCACCTGCTGCCCCGCTCACTACGATAGGAAGTGACTCGTGCACCTGCTGCCCCGCTCACTACGACAGGAAGTGACTCGTGCACCTGCTGCCCCACTCACTACGACAGGAAGTGACTCGTGCACCTGCTGCCCCCGCTCACTACGACAGGAAGTGACTCGTGCACCTGCTGCCCCGCTCACTACGACAGGAAGTGACTCGTGCACCTGCTGCCATGCTCACTATGACAGGAAGTGACTCATGTACCTGCTGCCCCGCTCACTACGACAGGAAGTGACTCGTGCACCTGCTGCCCCGCTCACTACGACAGGAAGTGACTCGTGCACCTGCTGCCATGCTCACTATGACAGGAAGTGACTCGTGCACCTGCTGCCCCGCTCACTACGACAGGAAGTGACTCGTGCACCTGCTGCCCCGCTCACTACGACAGGAAGTGACTCGTGCACCTGCTGCCATGCTCACTATGACAGGAAGTGACTCGTGCACCTGCTGCCATGCTCACTATGACAGAAAGTGACTCATGTACCTGCTGCCATGCTCACTATGACAGGAAGTGACTCATGTACCTGCTGCCATGCTCACTATGACAGGAAGTGACTCATGTATCTGCTGCCCCGCACACTACGACAGGAAGTGACTCGTGCACCTGCTGCCCCACTCACTACGACAGGAAGTGACTCGTGCACCTGCTGCCCCGCTCACTACGACAGGAAGTGACTCGTGCACCTGCTGCCCCGCTCACTACGACAGGAAGTGACTCGTGCACCTGCTGCCCCGCTCACTACGACAGGAAGTGACTCGTGCACCTGCTGCCCCGCTCACTACGACAGGAAGTGACTCGTGCACCTGCTGCCATGCTCACTATGACAGGAAGTGACTCATGTACCTGCTGCCACGCTCACTACGACAGAAAGTGACTCGTGCACCTGCTGCCCCGCTCACTACGACAGGAAGTAACTCGTGCACCTGCTGCCATGCTCACTATGACAGAAAGTGACTCATGTACCTGCTGCCATGCTCACTATGACAGGAAGTGACTCATGTACCTGCTGCCCCGCTCACTACGACAGGAAGTGACTCGTGCACCTGCTGCCCCGCTCACTATGACAGGAAGTGACTCGTGCACCTGCTGCCACGCTCACTATGACAGGAAGTGACTCGTGCACCTACTGCCCCGCTCACTACGACAGGAAGTGACTCGTGCACCTGCTGCCCCGCTCACTACGACAGGAAGTGACTCGTGCACCTGCTGCCCCGCTCACTACGACAGGAAGTGACTCGTGCACCTGCTGCCCCGCTCACTACGACAGGAAGTGACTCGTGCACCTGCTGCCATGCTCACTACGACAGGAAGTGACTCGTGCACCTGCTGCCATGCTCACTACGACAGGAAGTGACTTGTGCACCTGCTGCCCCGCTCACTATGAAAGGAAGTGCCTCATGCACCTGCTGCCATGCTCACTATGACAGGAAGTGACTCATGTACCTGCTGCCACGCTCACTATGACAGGAAGTGACTCGTGCACCTGCTGCCACGCTCACTATGACAGGAAGTGACTCGTGCACCTGCTGCCACGCTCACTATGACAGAAAGTGACTCGTGCACCTGCTGCCACGCTCACTACGACAGGAAGTGACTCGTGCACCTGCTGCCACGCTCACTACGACAGGAAGTGACTCGTGCACCTGCTGCCACGCTCACTACGACAGGAAGTGACTCGTGCACCTGCTGCCCCGCTCACTACTACAGGAAGTGACTCGTGCACCTGCTGCCACGCTCACTACGACAGGAAGTGACTCGTGCACCTGCTGCCACGCTCACTACGACAGGAAGTGACTCGTGCACCTGCTGCCCCACTCACTACGACAGGAAGTGACTCGTGCACCTGCTGCCCCGCTCACTACGACAGGAAGTGACTCGTGCACCTGCTGCCACGCTCACTACGACAGGAAGTGACTCGTGCACCTGCTGCCACGCTCACTATGACAGGAAGTGACTCGTCCAGGAAGCCAGCACTGGTTCCTCTTTATTAGGTTAATTCTTTCAGACTTGTTCAGCTTTGAATTGTTCAATCCAAACACAAAACAATTCTTTTTTTAAACAACTCAAATTTAAATACCCAACATGAATCTTTTCTAATTTCAGAGCAAATAAAAAGTCTCTAAATGACGTGACGTGTAAATGCCCTTCTGTAGCACAATGTGTTAACTGCAAACAGGATTTAGACAGAGAAACAGTCTGTTATCTTGCTCCTTCCGTTGTCTGTTCCTTTTCCTCTCGCAGTCCTGACTGAGATTGACAGGATGCTCCTGTCAGAGAGGAACCGTGTAGTGATGCCTTTAAAAGCCCAGACAGCTTGCTGAGATTGTTGAGGTGTCCCGTGGTAGCTTCTCTTTTGCCTCCCGAATGCCCCGCAGAGCTCCAAATGGGAACGGAATCCATAGCAATATTAGCCACTGTGTCTGAAAACATCAGCAGCATAAAAAAATGAAACTTTTTAGGTGTGAGAAATAAGATATTTCTCAGCTCGTGTCTCCTGTAAGCAATCTTCAAAATAGCAGCAAATCAATACACACCTTTTTATTATATTTTTGAATGCAGGAAGCTTCGAGAAGAGAGAGAGAAAACATTGAATTTCTTCTTCCACTGGTGACTATTAAACCTCAGGAAAAATAAATCAGGTTTTGATTGTTGAGTAAATTCTGAAACATTTATTCTTATCTTTAATCACTGTGCTGTTGAAATAATCTCTGTTTTGAATGCATTTTTATTGTATATTTATTTATTACAGACTGAGATCAGACATGACTGAGATCAGAGATGACTGAGACGAGACTGAGATCAGAGATGACTGAGACGAGACTGAGATCAGAGATGACTGAGACGAGACTGAGATCAGAGATGGCTGAAACGAGACTGAGATCAGAGATGACTGAGACGAGACTGAGATCAGAGATGACTGAGACGAGACTGAGATCAGAGATGACTGAGACGAGACTGAGATCAGAGATGACTGAGACGAGACTGAGATCAGAGATGACTGAGACGAGACTGAGATCAGAGATGACTGAGACGAGACTGAGATCAGAGATGGCTGAGACGAGACTGAGATCAGAGATGACTGAGACGAGACTGAGATCAGAGATGACTGAGACGAGACTGAGATCAGAGATGACTGAGACGAGACTGAGATCAGAGATGACTGGGATCAGAGATGGCTGAGACGAGACTGAGATCAGAGATGACTGAGACGAGACTGAGATCAGAGATGACTGAGACGAGACTGAGATCAGAGATGACTGAGACGAGACTGAGATCAGAGATGACTGAGATCAGAGATGGCTGAGACGAGACTGAGATCAGAAGATGACTGAGACGAGACTGAGATCAGAGATTGACTGAGACGAGACTGAGATCAGAGATGACCTGAGACGACACTGAGATCCAGGATGGCTGAGATGAGACGAGACTGAGATCAGAGATGGCTGAAGACGAGGACTAGGATCAGAGATACTGAGACGAGACTGAGATCAGAAGAGACTGAGACGACCACTGAGATCAGAGATGGCTGGATGAGACGAGACTGAGATCAGAGAGGCTGAAGACGAGACTGTAGATCAGAAGATGGCTGAAGACGAGACCTGAGATCAGAGATGGCTGAGACCGAGCCTTTGAGGATCATGAGGGCTGAGACGAGACTGAGATAGAGATGACTGAGACGAGACTGAGATCAGAGATGGCTGAGACGAGACTGAGATCAGAGATAGATGGCTGATGACGAGACTGAGATCAGAGATGACTGAGATGAGACTGAGATCAGAGATGACTGAGACGAGACTGAGATCAGAGATGACTGAGACGACACTGAGATCAGAGATGACTGAGACGAGACTGAGATCAGAGATGACTGAGACGAGACTGAGATCAGAGATGGCTGAGACGAGACTGAGATCAGAGATGGCTGAGACGAGACTGAGATCAGAGATGGCTGAGACGAGACTGAGATCAGAGATGACTGAGACGAGACTGAGATCAGAGATGACTGAGACGAGACTGAGATCAGAGATGACTGAGACGAGACTGAGATCAGAGATGACTGAGACGAGACTGAGATCAGAGATGACTGAGACGAGACTGAGATCAGAGATGACTGAGACGAGACTGAGATCAGAGACATCTAAGACAAGACTGATATTTTAGATAATCAAGACAGCCAAGATGCTGATTCAGTGAAAATTGGTCTTGGACAAGTCCCAAGCACTGCACAAGTTTTCATTTTTATTTTTTAAATAAGCTCCTCAAAATTCACCTGCTGAGCATTTGTGTCGTGTCCCAATGCCAATCTTTTTTAAATGATAGTTTAATATTGCAGATGATAAAAATGAGAAAATGGTGAACACATTAGTCCCTTTCCTTCTCTTCTTCCTCTCTCTTTATCTCATACTGAAATTTCAGTGAAAAGGTTGGTGTAGCTGATGAGTTACTTACAGTATTACAGAAAGCGTATTGCCAGAAAAAAAGAGTATTGCCAGAAACTACTGTGTTATTGTGAGATGTTTTGTGTAACGAGTTACTGCCAACACTTCATTTAATTAAATTGAATGTTAAAATGGATCTTGTTTGATGTCAGTAGGGTTCAGATTCCACAGAGATGGATTAGAGAGCTCCTTATAAAGTGATGGAAGAGAAATGCTTTTCTAAGGCAAGTACCCAAGTGTGCCACGTCTGATTTGAGATGTTTAATTGAGCCACCATGCAGCAAAGAGAGAAGCAGGATCTGAAACTCTGCAGCGATGCATTCACTCGTGTGCACAAATACAACAGGCGCCAAGATGAGCTGTCTCATTAGCCATGTAAATTACTTTCTGTAGCTGTCTCTGTGTTCCTCTCTTTTAAACCAGGCTTATCGCGTCTCAGGATGTGCATGTGTGATTGATTGCTTCAGTCTGGGTTTCAAGGACTCTCATCTCAGGTGTGTGGACTGGCTGCACAAGGCTGCCTGACCCTGCAGCAATTGATTAATACTGTGTGACTGAGATTTCTACCTGCTTGAGTAAACAACAGTGAGAAATATGTGAACGGTATGCAGTGCTAACAGGATTATTCACACAAGCTGTAGTGTTGCTCATAAACTTCTGGGAAAAGAGATATTTTTATCCCCGGAAATGTAACTAACAGTTCGTTTAATTACTAGGTGATGGAGTTTTTCTGGGGCCTGCAGAAGTCGAACCACCCGATAAATCAATTGTGTTGATTTATGAGAGAATATTGAACAATTAATTCCCCAAATTAGCTGTGCCATACAGTCACTGGAATCTTAATTTGGCCTCAGGAGGTTTCTTTAGGTGCTTGGAGTCCTCGATGTTTTGTGTTTTCAAGGTTTGAAAATGCTTGCCGTATATATTACATGAATTGTGGGACCGTTTCTCTGCAGAACTATCAATGAAAACATTTAGTTTTGAAATCTAGTCTTGCCTTTTCTTGTTTTAGCATGATATAACGAGGGTATGTGGGCAGTGTGAGAAGCATCGTGTGTGAACTGTCCAATAGTAACTTGGACTTTACTTTCGCTGCAGCAGAGAAGGTGCCAGTCAGGTTTTAGGGCTGGAAAGGGCACTGCCTTTAAAACCTGTTGTGAGTTTCCAGTTGTTGGTTAATATTTGCTAGTCTCCTGTTTGCACACAGAACGGTTACTGAGTTGATCGTATCGAGTGTGATGTTTAAATGCTGTTTCTGCACCAAATGTTTGGTGCCAGATTGAATTTGTTTGTATTGGGATATCTAAATCACAGGGACAGTTGTTTGTTGATTTGTTTTTTGACGGGTGTTTTTAAGACTTCACACTAAAACCCCAGATCTTGCTTTGAGTAGTATTTGAGTGAAGTCTTGCTGGAAGAGCTTTGATGCAGTTCAGGAGAAAGAGCAGCAGAGGCTGAACTTGGAGGAGAGATTGAGATCTTTCCACGGATTGTTTTAATGAGCCGCATTGTAGGACATTGATGGTTGGGAATGAGGATGTTAACGTTTTTAAGGGAAAAATATCTTCAAGAAGTTTGGTTTTTAATGTTGGGGTTTGGGAAAGGTTGCTGTTAAAGAAGATATTGTTAAAGTTGTTTTCCTATAAACGGAGTGGATTTAGCGAGCTGTCTGAGGAAATACTAAACTCAGGAAGAACCTCTGCTTGGAACAATGAGGTGAAGGGAAGACTGTGTGCGAGCTTGATAACCAGCTCAAGTAGCCACATCTAGGACTAGTGAAACTGATTAAATAACAGACTCCTCCTGAAACCAATCAATTTCTAATTTTTGTACTTATTCTACTTGAGCAAACCACCGAAAAACGTTGAATCCCATGTGGCGAGGCAGAAAATTTTTTAATTTCCCCAATAAACTTATTTGTTAATGTGTAATGTGGCCCTTTTCTAATGTGAGATGATGAGTGTTCTTTAGGTAAATTCAGTTTTATTTTATTAGCCTGGGTCATCCTGAGGTTTTTATTCCCAATTATTGGCACTTGATAGAGATGTCTGGTTCCTTCGACACAATTGGGATCACAAAATTGAATTTTATTAATGTTTTTTTTTACCTCGAGAAACCTCATAAACCTTAACCAGCATCTGTAATAGATGCAACTGTGAAGATATATGTCACAGAAGTGTGTTAAAGGTGGGAAGGGTGAATTTTAGAAATGATTTGACAGGCCGTCATCATAGCTTGTTCATCGTTAATCAGCAGAAGCTTAAAAATATCAAACATAATACAGTTAAATTGGTCCTGGCAGCTTTTGTTTGGCGATTTCAGCCATCCACATTGACTCCCAACGATCGAACACCCCACCTTTAAGAGTTTGGCAGCACTTCTGATC
This sequence comes from Danionella dracula, assembly GCA_900490495.1. Lineage (NCBI taxonomy): Eukaryota > Metazoa > Chordata > Actinopteri > Cypriniformes > Danionidae > Danionella > Danionella dracula. The sequence continues at coordinate 13,579 of UELW01000164.1, forward strand.
CGTTTCCCTTTTTTCTCCAGGATGCAGAGCTCAAAGGGTTCGAGCTGGGAAGCAGACGGACGCTCCAAGCCTCTTGTGAAATGAAGGGATGTTGCAGTGCTTTTGTTCTCACACTTCCTGTGTCTAGAATACATGTAATCTAAAAGTGTGCTGCAATGGAGAGAAATAGGCTACTATATATTTTCTGTAATCAAAGTTAACTTTTGGAGCTTTCTTCACATGTGTATTAACTGTGTACGCAGTGGTGGCTGAAACATAGCAAATTGGCAATACAGATGATGGATGAGTGCTAAAGATCGGGTGAAAGGCCAGGCAGTAGGCAACTTATAAGGTTCCATCTCTCCTGTTCCCGAAGCGATCCATCAGAGAGAGAGAGAGAGGCGCCGTGGGTGAGTGACCCAAGACGACAGAAGAAATCCTCCTACCTGGTGTCAGGAGAAAACATGGATCTTGTTTCTAAAATGGATCAGTTTCTTCAACCGCCCCGATAATGCATCTTCAAGGTCACCTGTGTGGACTGCATGTTACCCTGTGTCAGTTTGGTTTTGAAGAGCACCTGAGATTACTTTATGGCTCTAATGAGTGTTACAAGTTAAATATCAGTTCGGACTATAACCTTTTAATGTCATGTTTTTCTCGGTAATCCACTCTTCACAGTTTTAGAGTTGTATCTTTTCCTATAAGCTAGCTATTAGCCACAGCAGCTGTAACTCGCACTGAAGTTCTTCGGTACATTTACTTTTATGCATTTGGTAGACGCTTTTGTCCAAAGCTACTTACAGAAGGAGAAATCACGGATGCCACTTGTTGAGAAGCTTGATCCCAGGACCTCATACATGCTAAGCATGCGCTCTACTACTGAGCTACACCCGCCCCCCATGCTTACTGTATGAAGAAAAATTTATTTAAAAAAAAAATCACTTTTTGAAGAGAAATAGAATCGGGACTCCAAGTTGAAACTTCTCAATTGCAGTGATGGTAAGTGCACGCCAATGAATTATAGTCCTAAATTATTGTCGTATAATGTCATCGTTGATTCCACTATGTGAATTGATTCCCTTACTAACTCTGTCACCCGATCTTCTATTTTCCACATCTGCGCCGCTCCCTCTCACTGTAAGCCACAGCTACTATAGTACATGCTTTTGTCACCTCCAGGATTGACTTTACTTCTAAATCACTTCACAAATTCCAACTATTTCAAAATGCAGCAGCTGGAATAATAACAAGAATCCCTAACCCTGAACACATCACCCCTGTCCTGCATCACCTGCACTGGCTCCCAGCTACCTTTTGGTTAACTTCAAAATCCTGCTGCTAACCTTCAAAGCACTCATCTACACTGTACCCTCATGTCTCCTGTCTCAGAGACCTGTTTACCATCTACACCCCCACCCCCCAGTGTCCCCCAAAAACATCCCTGGGGCCGAGGGCGTTTAGTTCTGCAGCTCCATTGCTGTGGCACAAACTACTCCTGTAGATTAGAAGCAGCCAAAACCTTCATCTAAATGAAATCCCTTCCTGCTCTGAGAGTGAGAAACGATTGTGTTGAGGACAAAAAAGTATTAAAAACACGTCAGATTTGCTTGCGCATGTTCACTAGTGACGAGTCGTTCGTGAACGATTCGTTCAAAAAGAACGAATCTTTAGAGTGAGTCGTGTAAAGTCGAGTCAGATATAGAAAATAATTTGAATCGCTCTTCAATTCGTTCGTTTTGGAAGTATCAGAAGAAGTGTTCACTAAAGTGTGTGCTATTTAAAAGACGCAGGTAAGCTGGTTTAATTTCTCTGGCTATTGTATTTCGCTCGGTTTTGGGATCTTTGGCTTTAACTGTTTGCACGTAATCTAGCTATCGATTTCAGGAAATAACCGATGAAAGAAAAGAGCGAATCATTCAGTTCTGTTTAGTGAACGAGAGTCGAAAGACCGAGTCACCAAAATGAGCTTCCCATCGCTCTCTGAACATGTTTCCGGTTGTTTTCGAGGAGTCCATTTACGACAGCTTGATGACAGAATTACTTTAATTTCAGTTTAATTAACAGAATCCAAAGAATCAGAAGATCTTTACTGTTGTGCTTCAGGGGGACTCTCCAGTGATCATATTAAAAAACACAATAACGTTCACAGTAACACAGGTGACATAAGTAAATTGCTCAAGTTAAGAGTAAATAGAATATAGTATTATTCTAGAAATAGAGGTAGTAAAATATAACGAACTAGATGGAATATAATAGAACTAGAACTATAGAAGTCCACGGTGCGGGAGACACGTGCGTTGGAGGTCATGCGCAGAGCAAAGCGTAACGTAAAAATAAAAAAAGTGCAGCAGCAGAACAACAGAACGTGGAGATGTGCAGAGTCATTAACTTAATAAACTAAAAATGTTTTTGGTTTCAGCGTTTCCTTCACGTGACTACGCTAGGAAGCTCCTGATTGGGTGGAGCATCTCTGAAAGAAGCTGCGTATATAAAGTACCTCGAGGACTTCAGTACTCCTCAGTACTGCTCAGCCTTGCTTTCGCGGACTCCACGTCATGTCCACTTATTGATTTAGGATGAAAATCACTCGCTAACAACACACAATTCAGTCCCAGCCTGAATCCCCAATCAGAAACCCAAACGCCATAGTTCTGAAAATAAACAGAGCTGATCAGCCAAGCAAAGTAATGCTGGAGCGCTCTGCAGAGCAGTAGTGAGAACACACACACCGGCCAAACACAAGGAAGATCTTTGAGCAGAAAAAGTCATTGAGAACAGCATTTTCCAATAAAATATGTGTAATGGACTGAGGCTTCTCATAATACGGACAAAAAATAAATCAATGAAAAAGAGCCATGTGATAAAAAACCTTTTGCTATTTCTATTTATTTGAGCGCTACCCTGAAGTTCCTTGAAATGCAATCCAGACACCTTCTGCGCAGCATGGAAGGGATTTATGTTCGTGCAGGATTTGCAGAGCTATTTAGTCATGACATCAATTTGCAGGACAACCGAGAAAGCTAATTCAGGACGAGCCCTCACGGGAATCTCTAATGGGTTTAAGAAAGCATCTTCGATTTATGAGTGGAGCGAGGTCTGCGGTTAGCATCACTTAGAGAGACTTTCAAGAGCTCGGCCTGCTTCAACCGCAGTCAGGGAGATCCTGAGCTCCAGAACTCACGGCAGCAGGCTCCAGGCTCGCAGAAGCCGTCGTTCCCCGAGGTTCGGCTCACAGCCGTGTGTGGCATGCTTGGATTACCAATAACACACTTTATTTGAAGACGCAGCGTACAAGTACCAAGAGCCAGCCAGGTCAAAGCCAGTGCAAATCCAAACATTGAAACCATCTTCACTGCTCATGTTTCTAGGGTTGAACAGAGTGAACAAGGACGAGAGGTTCGGATGATGCTCGAAGGGTGATTTATTGTGTTTACATCAAGATAAAGGTCAGAGGAACGGCTCGCAGGCGCAGCAGAGGTCCAGGAGCGATTACAGGGAGACAAACATCTACACACTCGGGTCGAAAGCACACTTCCATCCAGGAGACGCTCCTCCAACCGATCCTCTGAGGTGAGCTCCACGAAAAACTCAACACTGATTATTATATAGATTAGGGTTTAAACAGGAACAGTTTCAGGGTTTCTGCAGGCTTCACGAGGTCACATTTGAGACGTTTTAAGACCTTTTTAAGACCTTCAAGAATCAAATTTAACAAAACGTGTTTTATAATAAACAGTACGCTTCAAATACATCGTTTGAAACCCTAACATACTCTTTTATGTAGGGCTGGGCGATACGGTCAAAAATACAATATATATATTTTTTTTATATATATATTTTTTTTTTATATTTGGTTTCTATCAGTTGATATCGAGAACTATCACATATGGTCACATTTTGCTCTGATACAAATAAAGCACACGTCTGCTCTGGAGAGACTCTGGTACGATCCTGAAAATGAACTGAGGACTTTAACCATTTTTATTACCAAAACAAGGCTAACATTTTGTTGTATGATCAAAACTATTACAATAAAAAATACTTGTTCCAGATAAGACAATCACATGCAAAGATGACAAATGGACAAACTAGAGCTTGTTTTGTGGATAAATAAAATGAACGCGCAGCAGTTTTAACCTCGGAGCAGCAGTGGAGCGACGCTCCAGAGACTGGATCAGGAGTTTGTTCCAATAATTAAAAGAGAACAGCTCCAGAGAACACGGAAAACAATAAACACGCACCAATCCTAACACAACCGCTCGACACCCTGAACATGCCATACTCATGCTACCGACGGACAGAAACATCTCACTCGTTATAGACTGCAGAAATCGACTTCGGCGCGAGCAAATCGTGCTGAAAGAGCTGTTTTTTCTGACGTGTTCAATATGTAACAAGCAGCAATTCAACAGGAAGCGCCGAGTGTAATGATTCTGGGAATACTGCTCATCTCAGGGTTCATTAATGATTCATTCCACCATCTGTCTTCTTCTGGATCTTCCGCAGAGGAAACCCAGGTGTGAAACTCTTGAGTCTTGATTCTGCTGACATTTGTGTGGTGCAGGAGCAGTGTGTCTTTCACTGGCCGTCCGCGCAGGACTGACAGCCGCTCTGGCTCTGGAGCCGGACGCCTCTGGTGCACCGCGCTGAAGAGGATGTGCGCTCTCACATGATCCTTCTTGTCAAATGACGCAGTGTGTTAGCAGACGGATGATGCGAGTGTGTGAAATCGGCTGGAGCTGCTAACGATTCGGTCGTTAGTCCAATTTCGCTTTTGGAAGCTTGATGTGCCAAATGCATTAGATAACAAGTTCTGCAGTCGAAAACAATTGTTACAACGATTATCAAATGTTTTTTAAGTGCTGTGAGCATGGAGGACGAATGAATGGGTATTTTATTACTGTCACCTTATTAAGATAGACCAAATAGCAAGCCTTTATCAGTTTTTTTCCATCTCGAGGGAAAGATTTAAGAGGAAAGAAACTAGCATGGAATGAGTTTGATAGGGAAGCATCCCAATGTTTTTTCATATCTGTGTGGACCACACATCTCCCCCCAGACAGTGAGTTTTCCCTATTTTTAAGACCCATCAGCTTTCGTTATCAGCGAGTTATTTTTGCTAATTTTAACAATTTGAGATTTTTTTCTTTTTCCAAGAGTGCATGAATGTGAGTTTAAGGAGTAGTCCTGCTTTCACTTGGAAATCTATGTTGTTTTGGGGAATATTCTTGCTTTCACTTGAATATACAAACTTCGTTTTTGAATTTTCACATTTTATTTTAGCAAATTTGAACTGTGCTATGCATTTTAGAATTAAGACTTACAAGTCAAAATATATCTGAGATAATTCTGTCTCCTTGAAAAAAGTCCAGCAGTAATAGTAATAGTAATGTTAAAGCCCTTGAGAAGCATGAGGTCTCGCGAGGACGGGAAGACGGAGATGAATTATGAGAATCAAATCTGAGTGTTTGATTGTCACTCAGTATGTACAGAATTGATTATTCACAATTTAAGCAGTCACTTGACCACGACTCATTTAGGAACTACATCTTTTCTCCACAGTAAAACAGAAAATAGAGCCTTTGAAGTGTACTATAGACTAGAGTGAAGACATGATACACATTTCTGCGTGTATACAGTGTCCATATCATGTGAGGCATATATGCACACAAGTCGGGAAGAATGATGGATGTTCTCCCTCTCGGCAGTCAATGTTGTATCGCATTTCTGTGACTGAACGCATCTCAGGCTGAGAGATCGCTGATGGCAATTTCAGCTCGACAATCTGCCAGAGACTTGACTCTGAATCACTCAACATCCTTCACATGATTCAAGCATTATCTCTGATCCTCCAGACAGGACGAGATACACCCCCGAGAGTGCTTCTGAGTTCCCGAGACTTCGTCCAGTGAACAAGATTTAGGTACGGAGGAGACTAAACTGGTGGGTTTCCATGACGACGGTTGTGATGAGTGCGTGCACGAGCTTGTTTTTTCTCTTCCTGACTGAAGTCGTGCCATGTCAAGTAGAGCTGAGCGCAAGCGTGTATGTTCCATCTGAAACGGAGGCCTTGTGTTCTGGTTTTCATACTCCGTAAGCAAATGAAACATCAGCAGAAAATGAGCCCCAGGGACGGATTTGGGATTGGATTTCACTTCATTTCTGCGTAAAGAGAGGATTTAACGCATCAAAGGCTATCGGGGAGGTGACGCTTGCAGTGCTTTTAGCCTTAACTTTGCTTTACTTTGTTAAATAAACTTACAAGCCATTTTTAGATTTCTTGAGCTAGTGTCTGAAGATATCATTGAAATATTTCTTACAATATCTAACAGATTATGTAAATCATTCAATGTGCCAGCAGCCGTAGACTTCGTTGTTGTATGTTGTTGGAATTTTTGAGGATGAAAGGAACTACATTCTGCAGAAATCTGAGTTTTCTGCTGAAATCTGTGGCCACAGATTCCATAACTGAAGTTATTCTTCTATATATAATAGTGGAAACCGTCCTCTTCTCTCAAAGCCTTTGAGATCTTAAGAGTTTTGAGCTGGTTAGTGTATTCTAGAGCATGATCTCTCACTCAAGATAAGTTCGTGGCTAACTTAAACCTCACCACTGGAAAGATCAAATAAAGCATACAGTAGCTCAACTCAACAATGTTAATGTACTCGTAAACAACACTGCGATAGGAATGATTACAAAAATATACTCATAGCAGCTTCAAATGTTGAGATTAATTTTGTGTGTCCCAGTTTGCACAGCAAAATTTATTTGGGCTTTAGAAAACCGAACTTAATCTTTAGCCAATTGGGAAAACTTCAAAGCGGTTTAAGGTTTGAATCGATATAAAAAATATTTAAAAATTAAACATTTTGATTCCATGGCAACAAACCATCATGTTATTAGCAAGCGATATTGTACTCTGAAGATGATTCCGAGGGTAAACAGTCCATAGGTTGCTATGGAGGGGTCAGTGAGTGCCAATATACACCAATCCCAGTGTCTTTACTCATTTGCTAAGCTGAGATCTAGATTTGCAAAAATGGTTGCTAGGATAAACAGTTTTGTTGCTATGGAGGGGTCTATGACATCATGCGACATTATCCTTGTCCATATGGGTTATATTTACTAACTCCTATTTCTGAACTTTTTTCCTAAGCTGAGATATAAAACATTGGAAATGGTTGCTAGGGTCAGTTTGGTTGCTATGAAGGGGCTCATAACATCATGTGACATTTCCCTCATCAATACAAGTCATATAAACCAACCCCTGTCCCTTAATTATTTCCTAAGTTTAGATATAAATATTTGTAAAGGGTTGCTAAGGTAAAGAATCTGGTTGCTATAGAGTTTGTGATGTTTGCAAAAACTCTACTTCGGTACTATGAGCAACACAACCAACTCCTGAGTCTCTTGTATAACGTTTAAAATAATGTGGGACCAGTTTCCATTTATTTTCAGTTGGCAAAACCTCCTAGGCCCTAGGATTTAAATACTGTGTAAACTTTATTAGATTTATAAGTCCCTTTAGTGTTGTGAGATTCTCAGTCTGAACTAGTGCTTGGTACATTTGATTCAACGTTAAATTAATGTTAGGTTCATGGTAAGTTTAATGCAAAAAATGTGCAGCATTTCCCGTTGAAAATTTGTCAGTAAAAATATCATAAATGCCAATAGCTTGAGTAGCAACAGCATTTTAAGTAATAATAATAATAATACGTTTAAAAGCTAGAACAGTATGTTGGTTCCTCAAGCTAACATACTAAACTAAGGTTTTCAGGAAAGCAGAAAAAGAGACAGCTCAGTTAATGTAGTTTTGGTTCTGTCTCTGAGGGACATTAATTTGAAAAATTAAACTGGAAGTTCAGATGATGTTGAGAAGAGGGAACAAATTAGACTAAAAGCTTTTTCAGGGAGCAGAACTGATGAACCAAAACTAAGAAATGTTCAGTACATGAGGAACGATTCGCAGAAACAAAGGGTCAAGGTTCTCCATCACTAATGCGGGACTCGTTAAAAACTACTCATCACTTAAAGCTTTAAATAAAGAGCTTTTTAATGGTTAACTCTGATACGTGCCCAGCGCTGATGAGCCTAAAGCACAGAATATTACATTCTGAATGATGTGGTGCATAGATGATTTCGCTGCCTGACAGAGTTATACATGTGATATCTACGTTAAAGAATTTATTTGAGCGGTGACGTCTATTTAGAGTTAACTGATATTTAACAGAGATTTTTAAGAGTTTTTTTTAACTAATCTAAGGGGAATGAGAAAAAAAATGAGATTCTGAGCTATTCCAAAAGTTGATTACCTTAAAAAATCCTAAATTAGAGCACTAGTAGAGTATTAGAACACCTGGAAGTGGTTGACGTTACCAAATGGGCTGGTGACGTTTTACCAAAGACTCGAAGCGTTTCGATTGAAGAGCTTCTGTTTGGATTCTGATTGTTTGGATTCTGATTTGGATTCTGATTCTGAAAGGTTCATTGTTTTGTGAGTTTCCAGCAGCTGGTTAACGCTTATATGAAGTTGACACTTTCTTTTTAAAGGCTAGAACTAGACACACGGAGCACTTTCAGGTTTAAAACTCAACCCACCATTAAATGAAAACACTCAGAAATCTGGTTCTAAAGCTGACCTGAGGACAATTCTCTCCGTAGGGTTTTAGCCTGTCACAGTGGGGCTAGGACACAGAGGACGATGAGAGAAGAAGCCTCACATTCGGATTCAATTAAATACAAGGATAAAACAGAACATTTCTCAGGTGCCCTGCTCAGCTCAAATTAATGCATCTGATTTACACCATAATGTCGTGCTCTTAACAAACAATGGCGTGCCGTCGGCTGAATGACGGCACGCTGGACGGGACACAACGGTAACGCTCACATGATCCGATCATTTAAGGGCTTCACATGAGATGATCCCATTAAAACACTTAGGAGCGATGATTCACAAACACAACTCGCGCTCTGGCTCTGTTTTAAGGAGTGCATTCGGTCACCGTGAGGCCAGATAAAGAGCGAGGCGTGCTCCTGTGCGTTCCCAGCGGCTCTCTCTCGGAGTTAAGACATCTGCGCTCGGTGTTAATCAGCCTCAGTTATTGCTGGGAATTTACATTATTGATCAAGCGGGTGACAGGCCGAGACAAAAGCAATGAGGCAGTAAAAAAGATAAACATCTGGGAAGTGGTTCTGATCAATCATCTTCCCTTTGGTAGGGATGTGATTTAAAGAGTTGAAATGGATTATATTATATACAAACAAATTAACTGTTTGTCTTGATTTTTATGCAGACTGTAGACTCTCCCTTACGGAGCTTTCACAGCGAACGTGAATAAAGCACACAAAATGAATCTCCTCGTCTGGATTCACTCGCCTCACTCAAAACTAACTTCGCTCGACTCGCGTGGGGGTGGAGCTTCTCCCAGAAATGAACAAAGAACGATGTGAGAATTGAGAAGGTTTTTGTTCTTTATGTCCCTTACATTGGGAAGCGTTGATGTGCTCGATCTCGCTCTTCCAAAGACACACACACAGCTCGTTGAGTTTGTTTGAATCGAGCAGTAAAGCTTTTAACCCACCAGGTAACCTAACTTCCTCGCTCACTTCCTTCCAAGGTTGTCCTGCCTTTGAAAAAAACATTCCGTAGAGTTCTAAATCACTGGATGTCAGCACAGCAGGCTTGTCCTCCATGTTGTTTTTAATTTTCCCTCTCCAGAAAAACACATCACTACAAGAGAGAGCTACTGATTGGTAAACACAGCGCAAATCTAGTCAAAGTTCAATGTTTTCAATTATTTTCAACATAATCACTCTGGTGCCGCGCCAATTTATACCAGCATTAAATACATTTATAAAGTGCTATACTAGTCATACCAAAAAGACCTAAAACTCTATAGAAAATGAAGAAACGATTCACGGGTTCACAGCACTCACTCTCGGTCACAAACATATGTGGAGTATAGATAGCACCAGCTGAGCAGTCTGAGGAGGGGGGGTACCAGAACCCCCCCCCCCATCCTCCAGCCATGAGCTGAGAAGATCCATTCATTCACTAGAAGACGCTGTTTCAGCTGAAACGTGACGACACTATGTCACCTTTGATAAAATGGATTGATAAAGTTCTCTGTTTAAGGGGTCATCTTTTTCATTTCATTTATGTTCTATTAAAAGGTTGTAAATGAATCTATAAAAACTCATTTTAAAACACATCATCACCCACAGAGGAGTTGTCAAAGACAATATGTGAATAACTACTCTTAGACAAAAAAAAATGTCAACTAAAACCTTCTAAAACTAAGGGTACGTCACATCACCCGAAGAAGACTCTTCACATCAAAGCAGGACAAATCCAGGCATCTTAAATCAATAAGCGCAGGTCAATCACACGGAGCAGAAAGCTGCAGCCGCAGCGGGGGGCACACATCCGGAGGCCAAACGTGCGCCGAGCAGGAACAGCTCCAGGATCATCGCCTTCTTCAGCTCTCTGATTTGTCTGCACAGTGAGAGCTGAGTGGTTCAGGAAACGCCGTCAAAGATTCGAGAGCCTCAAACTGCTCTACATGCGTCTGCTTCCAGCCCCCATCGGTTGGTTCGGCTCACAGAAGGAGAAAATGAGACAGAGGGAGGGAGATGAAAAGAGACAGAGTACAAGAGTTCGCTCAATAAGGCCAGGAGTGCATTTGCTGCAGCCTTAAAAGACCAAAGAATGACTAAATATCACATTTCCGTCTCAGGAAAGGGTTATGGGTTTTCCTTTTTCTTTCCACACACTTAAAGAAGAATACTCTCGTTCTCAGAAGATCAAAAACCTGCACAAAACACTTTCTAGTCAAAACTTATTTGATCTTTGTTAAAAATCTTACAGTTTTTAACCCTTTCATGAGTTGGCTTAACCAGAATTAGCCCCGAAATGCAAAGCATTGTGGGACGAGTGTACTGGGTGAGCTGTCTATGGAAGGGCCCGGGGCCGATGGTGACCCGGGGCCCAAAGGTGTCCCGAGCCCAAAAGCCCCCAGCCCTGGGGAATCCCTTTCAGGAAGATGTGGAGGTACAGGTGGAGGAGGGAATTTTTCATGTAATCGTCGGAATGGAAGCGGATTTGCGATGGTGTTGTTTCTTGGGGAGCGGACGGAGGGTTGGATGATGATGTTTGCTAATTAAATGATCGCTCCTCCTGAAATTGCGTTCCCAAAACTACACTTCTGCACAAGGAATGGAAGCTTTCTGCGGTTCTGGATGTAAGGAGGTGACACGGATGTGGAAATCAGCGATTCCTTGGAGGCTGGTGAACAACCTTGATAGGGATCGGTCTTGTGAATTTTTACTTAAACTTTTACTAACATAGCTACAAGTGCGTCGACTTGAAACGAATCCTCCTTCAAACAAATCTAATTTTCAGCTCTAAATTTGGGCAGTGAATGAGCCATCGAGAGGAAGACGTGTTTAAACCGCACTGCAAGCTCTGCTCCACGTTCAGCAAATGTTTGCAGAAGCAAAACACATCTCTCAGACTTCTTTCTGTTTGAAGACAGCAGAGAGGAATGAAGATCCCGGAGAATCCAGCGGAGCCAATTACCGGCGTCCCGGCTCTGAGTGGCTGATGAGGCAGGGCTAGGTCCGCTGGGTTGCTAATTAGAGAGCCGTACGGGACGAGTCCTGGAGGCTCCCGCTCTACCCACACGCTGCCTAATCCTCCTTTAAAGCGGCGTTTCGTCACGGAAGGATTGTTCTAGATGTCGATTTCAGCATTACGAATGGCATTACTCAACGTCTACATAATGTTAATTTTAATAATGCACGGTAATAATGCATCCGTTAGAGATAATCACAGAGCAGACGTCGTTCAGAGCGCCGTATCATAGTTTTAAGGGAGTTTCACGGACCTCTCTGTTAATGTTGAGGCGTGTGTTTCGATGCTTACTGAAATCTCGTTTTAAAGCAAGATTTTTTGTTTAGGACTTTGTTTTTGGCAGCCACCTAAGTGTTAGTTCTAGTCTTTTTGATAAAAATGATCATTAGTTTTAGTCATTAAAATGTTTGTAAAAAAGTGTTAGTCATGTTTTAGTCAACGAAAATAAAAAAAACATGTTAGTCTAGTTTTATTCACCAAAAAATAAAAGGTTTTAAGTCTAGTTTTAGTCAATGTAAATGTATTTGATTAAAAAAAAAGTCGAGCATGTAACGTCCTCTGAAGATGTGAGCACACTGCACTCGCGCAGCTATGATAGAGTTCCCAGCAAACTTTTACATCCACAGCTTTTAGGGTGGCTTTAATTCACAACTCCAACATATCAAAACTAACTACCAAGTATTTCATATTCTTAAAAAAGAACACGTTTCACCTTTGAAGATCAAAAGCACAAATCCCCTTTTTCCTTTAAACATCACAGCATCTCACGCTGTGTTTCAGTAATGTATTTCAGTAATGTATTTCAGTACTTTGCATACCCGCATCTGGCCCACAAGACATGCTCCTACGGCTCCTTCATTAGCTTTTATGCAACTAAATAATGAAAGTGCAGTTGATGATGGAGAGCATCAGTGGGAAGCCTGCGCTACATTTGGAGATGATTTACAGTCACTTCGTTTAGGGGAGTCAGTTAAGAACTTTCCTCTTCGCTCTAAATTCTGTGTCCTTTCTCATCCTTCTCCCACACGATATTCTCTTCTCATGATCGTACGCTGTGCAAATAATCTCAAGAAAACCAGAAAAACTAGCTGACATACCGTCAAAGAAAACAGATGGAAAGCACATTCAACATTTTTTAGAAATTGTGTTAGAACATTAACACCAAACCATTAGTTAAAATGAAGTGAAACTTAAACGTTTCATCTTCTCATTAAAAAAAACTAGCTTAAACACAGTCAGAGACAAACCATTTTTTAAAACCACAACTTTTAAGACATTAAGTTTAAAAATGGCCACTAAATCATTTAATTGAAAAGAAAATTAATTGTAAATGGGTTCTCTTCTCATAAAACTAGTTTAAACAAAGTCAAAAGCAACACATTCAACGTTTTTAAAACCACAAACACAAGTTTTCAAGACATTGTGTTTGAAAATAAAATCACAAAAATGTTTGTTTATCTGAAAACGAAACTTAAATGTTTTCTCTTCTCAAAGAAATACCTGCATTACTGTCAAATACAAAAACGTGTATGTTGTTGATTTTTAAAATCACATCCATACGCTTTCAAGACATTGTGCTTAAAAAAATGTTGCCATTGAAAAATAAAACCACATGTACGCACTTTCAAGATATTGTGTTATCATTATTCATTTAAAAAATAGTTTAATTCTACCATGTGAACAACTGAACTAACTTACTTATTAATTTTTATTTGCTTTAAACACATTTAGAACAGTTTTTAGACACAAAGCCCCGCATGCTTGATTACCGAAGTAGTGTTAAAGAGGTATAAAATATTCAGAAGTAAACAGCGGATAGCAGAGCTGCGGTGATTAGCAGATGCTAGCTCCGAGCGCTAAGCTAGCAGCTGTTAGCGTTAGCCTGTTAAAGCTACGTTTAAAGATGATTTACCTCAGAAGAACTTTAGACGTCTTCGTTGATCTCCAGACGAAAGATAGCTCTCAAAACTCCCGAAGCAGAGTTTGGGCTTCAGGTTTAGTCAGTTTGAGTGACTCCGCGAGCTTAGCCTCATCTTCTAACAACAGACCTCGAGCATGCACACGTTTATTTTACGCCATATTTTTTTCTTTTTTTAATTACGCATGTTTAAATTTACCACCATAGATGGGGTTTTACAAAGATAATAACATAATATTCTTTTACATAATAGGCAATGTCGTCCACTTATAATTTCAGAGAAAATAACAAAGAAGTAGTTCAAGAACGGTTTCATATATATATATATATATATATATATATATATATATATATATATATATATATATATATATATATATATATATATATATATATATATATATATATATATATATACTAGATTCTACTGTACTAGATAGATATAAACTAGATTCTGCTTAAAAAGTTTGTGACTCAAAACATAAGGGAGACAAAGCAGTTAAAGACAAATCATGTTTAGTTAAAATAATTATGTTGTAAGTAAAACACTACATGTTTTCTTAATTGTTATGCTCTACTTTATTAAATCCTTTATAAAGAAATAAAACCATATCCATCTTTATTAAGTGAGGAATAAATGTAAAGCTTCCACCTCTATGGCACACGTTCACATTCAGCAGATTCCACTCTTTTATTAATGAGACCCGAGCTCATACTTCACAGAACTTTGTGACTCTCAGAAGTCTTGACACCTCTCCCCAGGGCAGAGTGGCTGAAGTTGCGCTTTTAAAAAGTCAAGCGGACCCAGGTAAAGCAATCGATTTCAATTCTCGGAGGAGTTCAAAGCTTCAATTGATGTCAGAGATGTCCGAAATGACTTCTTGTCCAGCTGTTCTCTTTGCCTTTAGAGCAATTGTTGGCACGATCGAACAGAGAGGTCAAGTGGAGAACATGCTCAGCCAGCACAGTCAGAATGAATCTCTCAGGCAGCTGCCAATGTCTCGACTCACTGTGGAGGTTGCCAATTAGTGTAGCCTCTTTCGATTGTCCATAGAGAGCTGAGGGAGGGATCCAGAACACCTGTCAATATTTACTGTTCCAGCAAAACGCATCACTCAGCGCCATCTGTTCTTGCCCAGCGTATGCTAGAAAATTCAATGTGATGCGTTCGAGTTCCCAATGAATACAGTGTCACTAAATAAAGCTTGGTATTACTGAGTAATGTTGTTGAACAATAATATGCATGCTGCTCATTTCTTAAAAACACAGTAACTGCCTCTAAAGTATGCAGATGTTCCTGCAATGTAGTGAACGTTTGGATTCCCTTTAGTATGGTAGAAATGTTTTTTTTTCTCCATGGAAACACAGCTTATTGTGTCTGCAAGGTACTTATACTGAGCACAGGGTCAGAGAAGATCTTCTCATTTTAAAATCTTTTGACTGGTAAAATACCACTTAAAACACATCAATTCTCAGTAACCATTGAATACTTGATCATAGGTTTGTTTAAAACCAGTATGCTCTTAATTAGAGATTTTACAGTACATTGTTTTAATGACATTCATTTAGACTATCTATGCGGACAAAAATGTATTTCCTTTTCCTGCAAATGCAGCTATTGTACTTTTTGGTTTGTTAGATGATCAACAGCATGAATCGAAGGCAGGATTTCTGTAAGTTTTTAGTATTAGTCTTAATAATAATTCACTTTATTTGAAGGCGTCTTTCATAACACTCAATGTCACCGTACAACAGAAGGAAAAAAAATGAGTTGCCATGAAGAGAATATGAAACAAGATTAAAACAACACAGAGGGATAAAATGTTAGCACAGGTAAGATTGAGCAGCCTCGGTGCGGAAATGCCTCTC